>JABFFF010000002.1:0-44478 GCA_013623665.1 Fusarium sublunatum
GAATTATATAAGCTATCCTATTTAAAGAAGTTTTTAGCCAATTAAGAATAATAGGTATATAAATAATAGATTCTATAAGATATATATCTTCTTTAATATTAAAATACCCTAATCGGATTAAATTAAAAGAGATTAAAATAAGACTAATATTATCTTTAAAAGGATTAAATATCTATAATATAATTAACTATTAAGGTATTAATAATATATATTAATACCTTATCTCTTCTATCTTAATATCTTCTTACTTTTATTCTTAACTTCAGCTAATAGTTAGGCTATACTATATAGAGAAATAGCTATTAATAGGGTACTAGGGATTATCCTATAAGAGAGGCTTAACCTCTCGACTTAATATAATAGTTTAGTCTATATTAATATATTAATAATATATTTAATACTTAAAAAATAGAATTTAATATTATAAAGATAATAGCTAGGAAAGACGTTTAAAAGCTGATCTAATACCTACTCCACTTTTAAACTCTTAATTAGCCAATTAAAGCTCTTTAGGCATATAATAGATAACCTGCCTGATGACCCACTTAACTTGGCGCTAGTAAGGGCATATGGCAGGTCTTGGCGGCAACCTTGGGTCGGATTCTCAATATGCACGCGGGATCCACTGGCCAGGAGTGAAGGAAGTGTGGCTTGTTAGAGCGGTCGTCCGGACAAAGTAGACTAACCCTGTGGCTGATATGATATCCATATCCATGCGCCACAGATTTCCTTATCTTATCAAACGTGGCGACCAGCCTAAAGCGGCATAGCCTCAGCCACTGCTTAGCCACGACGGTCCGATCCATCTCCAGGTTTCGTCACTTTTGGTTCAGCACTACCCTATACTTACAGCCTGAGATTCAATATAAACGCCAGCTTGACCTTTTAGAACTTTCTACCTTATGCTGTGATCTTGTGTGCGATACGGCAAAAACTACCTGATTATATGGCTCCTCCTTTTATGCAAAAAGGTGCATAAAAAAAGCGGCATTCGCACTGACACTATCGACATAGACGAACTTGACCCAGTTCAATACTAATCAATATAAAAAGAGCGGACCGCCAAGTGAATTGACAGATCAGGGATGTTTAGGAAAACTCAGAGACTTTATTACAAGATGCCACTAAAGATGTTGCAGCTTTGAAAAGCCTTTCCTCATGGATGTTTGGAGACACGAAGAGCTGCAATGCTTTGACCAATGAAAGGCGTTAGGGAGTATTATCAACGGTAGCATCCAAAGATGTCCTCTGATCCGTTAATTTCCAGTCTCCTGAGAGAAGTTTCCATTCTGTTTTACCTAGTGCTTACGCCCAAGTGGCTACCTATCTATAAGAAACTTTCCCTCTTGACTTTTCTCCAGTGTTCCTGTGATATCCCCTAACCTCTGAAGTTCAACAATGACAATCATCATCCTTCCCCTACGGCATCAGAGCCAGGATATCGCTCTTTCAGGCTGGATCACGCTTCTCACCTTGTGTTTGGCTCCCCTTATCGCACACGTCCTGGTTGGTGCTCCTTCACCGACATATCTGTGTCTCAGTCGTCCATCTTGGCATGGGCGAATCTGTCACTATAATCCAGCTTCGATTCTATGGAGATATGCCATCATCACAGGCCGGCGGATTCGCGCGCAAAACTGGGACAGAGTCGATCTAGTCGCGACAAATGCCTTGTTCTGGACTGAGCAAGGCTGGGATGGCTCTGAGGCCGTAATCAAGTACAGCCGTCCACGTTGTGTCCAGCTACCAGACAAAAACAGGGTCACGTTGTGGTCGAGAGACGTTATAAAAACCCTTGTTGTCACTGTTCAGGGATTACAGGCTATTATCCTCTTACTGGGCAGTCAAATCGATCCACTTGCTCCAGCATTCAACTTATGGATGGGTGTCGACATCATCTTTTTTCCCATCGCACTCTTTGGCTTGATGAGGCTCTGTAGTTGTCTTTGGCTTACCGACGAGTTCTCCTTCGCCTCGATTGAAGATATCCCTGAGGGCTCTGACCCAGAACGCAGTGGCTGCAGCAAGGTATCCTTCCAGCTTTTAGCAGAAAACCCTATGATACCTGAGCCAAGACGATTTCGAAACACTTCGTATTGGCCCAGCAGAGTATTTCGAGTTGTCTTTCTTGCCGCTTTGTTTGCTCTGTTAGCCTTGGCTCTATCATTCATTGTGCCGAAAGTACATGGTAATCTGGTGTACACAACAACGGCTTTCGCAGTTGTTCTTTTCTACCTTGGTTTCCTCGCGGCGACAGCGATTCTAACTGCCTGGTATCTTGGCTTCAAGCAAGCTACGTCTACGGCCATACCCTGTATTTCATCGACCTGGTACAAAGTGTACACGGGTGCTTTGATCGGATCTGGTATCGCTGTTGTTATCATCGCATGCATCGAAACGCGCAAAACACCTTGCGGAAAATTCACAAGCGGCTATGGCATTGAAGCTGACCTTTTGGCTTGTATGGTCACGGGAATTGACGTCGCTGAACAAAGAAAGACCATTGATGGCCCTTACACTGGTACAACAACGTACCTTTTTACGAATGCTAGTAATACTAGCTATGTCGAGGCTCATTACGAAGATAATAAGAAGAATGTCTTCAACTTTACTAGGATATGCTTAGTAGTATGTGCGGGGTGTAGGGAAAGCACTGCAAGCAGACTGGAAGACAACTAGGAACAGTAATGAAAGATATTCGTGCTATACTGGTCAGATTCTGCCAAGCTCAGACCGGTCTGTTTAGATATCTCAAATGCTGTAATGGGCCATTGCCAACTTTCCTTGAGAGTCTTATCTCGTTCAAAGAGTTGAAGAACATGTCATATACAGTACGTAATAACTAAGTCTTGGTCCCAGCATCTACCCCGTTGATAACCTTCTCTTTGTCGCTGATATCTACACTTGAGCCCATGCCCAGCTTCGCCGCTTCGGCCTCGGTGAAGGATCCAAAATAATCCACATCATCCACTAGCCCAAGTCCTGGTGGTGAGAATATGCGATTAAGAACATAATGTGCGGTGAATGAGATTGCAAACCCAAGTGGGAATGCTAAATAGAATAGCTCATGCCAGGCATCGCCGACTTTGACTGCTTTAGGAGTGACGCTGGCAGCAAAACCCGGGAGTTGGGTTGCAAACCCAAGAACCCAGGCGATAAAGCTCCGAGGGTTGAAGCCATGATAGAAATAGTAGATGCTATATGAATCCGGCTTATAGAGATCCGTGAGTTTGATGCGTCGGGAACGAATGATCCAGTAATCGCATACTTGAATGCCGATAATTGGTCCCAAGAAGACGCTATACGCCGACAGCACAGAGATGAAGACCGAGGCTGAAGAAAGGAGCTCCCAAGGGCACATGGCGATGCTTAAAATAAGAGCGATGAGTGCGCCTCGTCTGATGTTGATGTACGTGCTGATGAGTCCCGCAAGATCCATGCCAGCACTGTAAGCGTTATCAACCACGTTGATGGCAACCTGACACAGGACAAGACCTAGACCGGCGAAAAACGCTGCTGCTCTGGATCCTGACGTGTAGTTGGTATCGAGCCACTGTTGACAGATGAGTGCTGACAGACCACTTAGTTAATCCGCTTGACACAGGCCTTTGGATTAGAAACATACGAGGATTCCAGATTGCCTCCCCCCAGATCTCTTGTGTGGCTGATGCTGCAAGACAGCCGAATAAAGGGAAAAGCGTACCGAAGAATCTGATATTGAATTAGCCTACACTCGACATAACGCAGATATACCCTAACATAATAGAAAACCATTGCCCAAAGACTTGATCACCGGGCTTCTTTGCGAATCGGGTGTAATCATTGGCGTTGGTTAAGCCGACAGCAATGCCACCGATGACAGTCGTGACACCAGATGTGATGGCCCAACCAAGGTCATGAGAGCTCATAGGGGTGGCGCTTTTGGACAGTAATGGCCCTCCACCCTTTGCTTTAGCCAAAGACCAGATCATGATAGAGATGAGGGTCAAAGATGCAAAAAGGTTGAAGAAGAACAGTACGCGCTTGATCTTGTGTGGCGGAATCCAGAGAACCGGAATCATTGCGACGTTGAAAAGGATCCATCCAACAAATTGTTTGGTGTCGAGATGGGAAGATTTTGGAAAGACATTTCCAAGGGTTTGAAAGCTTGGGAAAAGAGCAGACAGAAGAACAGAGACGCAAAGCCCTCCCGTCCAAGACTGCACCGAGAACCATACCAAACTGAGGATGACCCTTTGGCCAATGGCAATGAAAGATCCATATGGCCCCCAAATGTACCTTGATACGACTGGAAAACCGATGTGCCACTCAGCACCCGTGTATCCGTTGTAGATAGCGACGAGGCTGATGATGATCTTGCCAATCAATGTGGCGACTACGACCTGCCAGACACTGAGACCTGTGGCCACAAGAGAGGCACCTATCTGCCAATTGGAGACTGAAGGGTCAGATGAACTGGTGCAGTGTTTTCAAGGGCTGAGTGGGACACTTACTGGCAACTTGATTCACGAGCCAGAAGGAAATGAAAGTGAAAGTGTTCCACGTTCGACGTTCTGGCTCTAATGGACGGATATCATCGTTGATCCAGACATTGGAAACAGCTCTATCGGCACTGGGGAGCCTGGCCCAGGTTAAGACATCTTTAAGGACCCTCATGATAGAGGGAATAAGACAAGGTGAAGTATAGCACAGTTTGCATTGAGAATCTTGGGGTGACTGCTGGGTAATAAAGTTATATGCGTCCACTCAGCTTATTCTACACGACTTTGCTATCTAGGATCTAATATCACTCCGGAAACAGTCGCCTGATTTGGTCTGATGGAACGATAGCTTGGGATTCGCAATCCAGCGTTACGTTGAACTTGAGATAAGTATATCTCACTTGTCTTTGATTGGCTTCTCAAGATGGCGAGCAGGGTTGTCACTAGATCGTCCCGATACTTCGGTTAGACGAAGCGGGGTAGTGCCGATAGATAAGATGATGAAACGACACCAGGCAATGGTATAGCAACGCTGATTTGTTGAACAAGTTCTTGTAAACAGAGCCACTGCCGCGGCAAGCCCGTTTCGAAAATGCCGCGGCTACCTGTTATAAAATCGTTGCATTGCATGGTTATGGCTTCCTATCAAAGAGGCTGTGATTCCTTGGTAACCTTAAGATCGGCGAGGTACAGAGATAAACAAATAGATCACCAGACTTATTGGACCGCTACTCGTGCAATTGGGTTAAATGAACCCGAAATGGGCTTGCCGAGCCTGCCGAGTGCCCAAGGGATCATGAGCTCAGGATCGGGGCGAACGGAGTCCTAGCTCCGGCCAAAGTACTTGAAGTTGATGATTGGCCTTGAGGCTTATGACAGAGGAATTAAACACTACTTGGACATTCATCAGAACCTATTTCAACCCTTTGAAAGACCTCGATCAAGCAGCAAGACATATTATTTCTGTACTCCCAGTCAACAATCATGACACTCAGCAAGTCTATCCGTATAGGAGTTGACGTTGGAGGCACCAACACCGATGCTGTCGCAATCGATACGGACCTTGCCTCTCAGGGTGACTCCCAGCGGGGAGTAATCGCCTTCAACAAAAGCCCGACCACGCCTGACGCAACAGCCGGCATCGAAGCCGCAGTACGATCTGTCATCGAGTCCGGCCAAGTTGTTCCAGAACGGATAGCCAGCGTCACCGTTGGCACAACTCACTTCATCAACGCTGTTATCGAGCGAGATGCCCGGAGACTGGAGAAAGTCGCTGTTCTGAGGCTGTCTCGGTCTTTTCTTCGAGAAGTGCCGCCCTTCTCTGACTTTCCGTCCGACTTAGCAGCTATCATTAAAGGATACTGTGGAATCATCGATGGCGGTCTACATGTTGATGGCTCTCAAGAAGCACCAATCAACGAGGCTCAAGTTGTAGCAGAGTGTGCAAAGATCAGGGAACATGGTCTGAGTGCTGTCGTTATTGCTGGTGTCTTTTCACCCATCGACGAAATTTTTAAGCAGGAGAGTCGCGTTCGAGATATTGTTCAGCGGGAGTTACCTGGAGTTGACATCGTATGCTCCAATGAAGTGGCCAATATCGGATTCCTCGAGCGTGAGAATGCCAGCATTCTCAACGCCGCCATCCTCAAATATGCTCGAAAGACAATGAGGAGATTCGACCAAGCCAAGAGGAAGTTGAACCTCAGCTGCCCCCTATTTATCACCCAAAACGACGGCACCATACTTGATGCCGCTGCTGCAGCCAGAATCCCCATTCGTACCTTTGCGTCTGGAGCGACTAACTCGATGCGTGGTGCCGCCTACCTTGCAGGTATAGATGCAGGAGCAGACTCCTCTGCTATCGTTGTCGATATCGGTGGCACGACAGCTGATGTTGGTGTTATTCTTCCAAGCGGATTACCGCGTCAGGCTTCTGCTTATGTGACCGTGGCTGGCGTCAAGGTCAACTACTCGATGCCACATCTACACTCTGTTGGGTTGGGAGGTGGATCTCTCGTGAGACACATGAACGGCAAAGTCAAAGTTGGCCCAGAATCAGTTGGCCACTTTCTCCTTCAAGAAGCCATGGTCTTTGGGGGAAGTACATGTACAGCGTCTGACATTGCTGTTGCTCTTGGAAGGGCAGATATGGGTCAACGGGCTAGAGTCGCTGGACTGACGTCTGAATTCATCCATGCCGCCAAAGACTCAATTCAAATCCTTCTTGAAGGAGCTGTGGATGTTATTAAGACATCTGCAGACCCTTTGCCTGTTCTCTTAGTCGGAGGTGGAGCAGTGTTGGCTCCCGAGACTATTGCAGGTGCGTCAAAGGTGATTCAACCGCCTTTCCACGACGTGGCCAATGCTATCGGCGCTGCTATTTCTCGTGTCAGTGGCGACGTGGATATCGTCCAGAGCACAGCGCATCAAACTGAATCTCAGGCTATTGAGCACGCAAAGAAGGTTGCGATCGAACGAGCTATCAAAGCTGGCGCCACCCCCAGCACCATCACAATGGCGAATATTGAAAGCATCCCATTGCAGTATGTGGCTGACCAAGTTCGCACGATTGTGAAAGCTGTAGGAGATGTTGACTTGAAATCTTACACCTCGGAGATGGAGCTTGTCAGTGACAATTATGATGCAGACGAAGATGACGAGATCACCGAAGGGCAAAAGAATAGAGCAGTGAGAACGGCTGAAGTGACTCCTGTGGATCCTTTCACCTATAAGCCAACTATTAGAGTCAACGAACAAGGCGCCCCAGAATGGATACTCAACGAAATTGATCTGGCTTGGCTGGCTGACGGTTGCTACGTCTTAGGCTGTGCTGGAGGTGGAAGTCCGGCCCCAAGCTTCATCCAGCTGCGAGACATACTACGAGCCGGCCATAATATCCGTATAATCGACCAATCCTCCCTCAAAGATAATGCACTCATCTACTGGGGCGGGCATATGGGATCACCCGCCGTATCTGTTGAGCGACTCCAGTCCGTCGAGACAGTTCAAGCGTTTGAGGTTCTGATGGAATACCTCGGTCACAAACATATCGATGCAGTCATGGGATTGGAGATAGGCGGCGCCAACGGTATGGAGCCCATGCTTGTGGGATCATCACGTTTTTTCAATGCTCCCGTGATTGACGGAGATTGGATGGGTCGCGCATATCCAACCTACTGGCAGACAACACTTGCAGTCCACAAACCACTGGAGCTGGTTCCTTGTGCAATCGACTCTGGAGATGGCAAGAGTATTATCATGACGCGAGCTCCGGATGATGAGATTGTTGATCGAGCACTTAGAGCATCCTGCTCAGAGATGGGAAGCCGAGTGGGTATGGCTGCTAAACCTACGACTGCCGAGAATGTACGCGAATATGGTGTCCTGAATACCTGTTCGTTGGCCTGGAGAATTGGCAGATGTATTGCTCGAAGCGTGTTCCGCAACGAGCTCTCAACTGTGGCCGAGTCCATCATCGATGAGGTCGGTGGCTTTAAAGCAGCCAAAGTTCTTTTCCGCGGCAAGATTGTTGCAGTGGAACGGCGTCTGTACAAAGGTCATTCTTATGGCACACTGCGCATTGCAGCATTTGAAGAATTGGATGATGAAGGGGATGGTCAGGCCAAGCGTGCTACAGCTGTTGCTTCAGGCGGGACACTAAAGATCCCGTTCAAAAACGAAAATATCTACGCTGAACATGATTCTGGAGACGGGTCTAGGCCCAAGATTATTGCGTCTGTACCAGATCTTATTGCTGTGCTCGATAACGGATCTGGTTGGGCATTAGGTGTTCCAGAGTTCAAGTATGGTTATAGAGTGACGGTGATAGGTATTACATGTTCCCCACAGTGGACAAGGACATCTGCTGGTATTAATGTTGGTGGCCCGAAAGCATTTGGCTACGATAATATTGCTTATCATCCATTGGGGGAGTATGTAGAGCCCAGGAGTGTGATTGAAGAGTACTTAGGGAAGAAGAACTGAAATAGTTATGACTTAAGCATGGTACAATGAAGATATATGAAGATATAATAAAGCCATCAAGTTGTTAGACAATAAGTCCAATCAGCTTCAGCATACAGGAAGACTCCAAGAGTTGTTGTGTCTACTTGCAGAATTAGGTCAGTTTGCATACAAATGAACTCTCCAAACTAAATTCTCGACCAACAATGATATTGGCATGGATGCATGCTCATATTTTCCTCTACTCTATTTGTACTAATCCAAGGGAAGAGTGTCTCTCAAAATCGCTTCTCTATCGGCTATTGGGATGCATGAATTGCCCATACTTCACTTATGTTGCTTGTGAAATCCTTAAAATTTGACAGACCTTGCACAAAGAGGAATTCAAGCCGTGTATTCTTTCCACGCAAATTCTCTGAACAGGGCTTATCATACCCCTTAGAATACTAAGTAGTATCCTTCCTCTCAAAGTTAAGGTTTCTGCAATAACAAACACATTCAGTCCACATTTTAACGATCTGATGCAGAAGGAAAGATTGCCCTTAGAGTACATGTTTGGGCTGGCGTAAAGTACTACATGTCCTTAGACCGTTCATGTCGTCTTGGGCGCTACGTTGTGCATCAAGACAGCTTTGACTGGATAGTTTATGATAATTAGGACTGAGCAGGCCCTCAGAATTATGTGAATATAGGGATTTTGCCGCATCTGATACGCCGAAAGTGGTTCAACAGGGCATTGGATCTTCAGCCGAGGGGCGAAGGCATCAGCCACTCTCATGGTAGTTGGCTCATACTCACTTTCTTGCTCTCAAAGTCTAGTTTTTTCGTTTACTCAGCCAGAATATCTGTGGTTCTATATCACAGGACCTTTGATCTCATATGCGCTCGCCTCTGACATTGCGGGCTTCCAAGCTCTGGCCTACTCCGCAAGCATATCTTAAACGCCAAAGAAGGCGGACATTCCATGGAATGGAAAGGGCGAGGCTAAAGTAAAGCTTACGTTTGAAAAGGAAGCTTATCAATATGTCATTTGACTCACACGGGATAGTCGGAAACATTTGGGAGGCACTCTCATATATTTAAAGTTGCTTCCAACAGGAACTCCCTCATTGACCTGCTCTCTGAATGTAATAAATGCGCTCACAGGCCTAAAGCACTTTTAGTTAGAATTAAGGCTCTTTAAATATCCTGATTTTGATTCCCTTTGCTTTTCCTTTCCTTTCCTTCACCATCCAACATTCGCCCGCGACTCTTCGCCAATTCAACACCACACACTTTGTGGTAAGAAAAAACCAAACGTCCAATACATGGCTTCTAAAACAATCAAAGTACTAATGCAGACTTATAGACATCCCTGTCTGAGAAAGCTACCATGTCTACCGAACCTCTCCCTCCGAGTGAGGCTGAGATTGTCGGCTACTACGGGGGTTTCCCAAGCAAGCCAAGACTGGTAGCGAGATCTAATGCTGATACCGAACCGTGGTCAATGAAGCCCAACAATCTGGACCCCATCGGCCGTCATCCCATCGTGTCTCTCTGGGATGATTCCTCTCGGCATTTGCAAAACGAAGTTCTAGAAGCTTTGAAAGTGACAAAATGGGTTGCCATCGACATTTTTCGCGTCGGTTTCGAGTGGAGGGGCAATCCTGTCAAGCTCTTGGTGACAGTTGAGCCAGGCTCTACGACCTGGTCGGCTGGTTGGGCTGTTGCAGTGAAGTGTCGAGATATCCTGAGACGCCACGATATCGTGGACGTAGAGGTTGAACTGCAGGAAGGTCGAATTAGTAATTCGGTTGTTGCAGACTAACTAAATCAGGAGTAAAACTCCCGGTCTTGATAGATCTGGAGGATTGTGGTTTGAATGAGAAGTACCCTGACGCTGCCTGTAGTACCAAGCGCTGACAATAGGATCATGCAGTTGTTGGCCTCGGACGGGATAGCTTAGGCCACAACTAAATGAACCAAGTTCATTCTAATCTGTTGCCATGAACCCAAATAGCAGTGCTCCTTGTTGTTCCAGAGGTAGCTATGTTGTTCTTCAGGTAGTCTGCATCGTAAGCATGGACCAGTTTGCCTTTGGTGAAATGGCGGATACATGGTCGTTTGGTGATTTACCCGTTTGCGAAGACCATGGGTGCCAGTATGAAAGACCTGCAAATATTGTTCTGTCGATGAACTGATCATGTATGCACATGCCTCTTTGCCTGTGACATGGTATCATGTTTTTTCATGCCTGACTGTCTCCCTAGTACTACTTACCCAGACATATACGAGCGATTTCTCTACAGATTCTTTTATAGTTATCTTACTCATATCCCGAGTAGGATAGATCAAGATATACAGTTTTAAACACAGTTTTTGCCCACCATAAGATATCATGCCTAATACCTTAAAACACAGTTTCCATGCTCAATTGATGCAAATTTAACTTACATAGACCTTAAGGCATCTGCTAACCTTGTAAGATGAAAACCTTACACCTTTCTCTACAGATGTATTGGTTTCTTTCCGCACGACGAACCGGCTTTTCCGGTTTTCCTCCTTTGCAATATACCGGCACCCTGTTAAAACGAAATAGCAAGGGTTATCATGTGCCTCCCACCCAACTAACACATGCAACTGACGCTCCAGCCGCCGCGGCGCCTAACACTAGCATCTGCAGCCCTTCAACAACGCATGTACTGACTTTCCCGTCCCCTGTCCTTAAGATCCAACTCTTTCCAGCCCCAAACCCAAACAGCACCACTAGGCAAAGACACAGACTCCACTGCAAACCCCGGCCCACGGTACTGGCAAAGAAGTATGGTACAAGAGGAATGATGCCACCGACAGTGTAACCAAGCGATATAGAGAGACCAGATATGATAGGAGATTGTGCAGTTGGCTGTGAGGGGAACGAGGCACGGTCTCGGAAAGATTGAAGCCGTGATATGGTGAGTTTAAGATCTGAGGCCTCCCATTGCTCCCGTTGCATAGCGTGAAATATTGTCGTCACTGTAGAACTCGGGAGATCCAAGGGTTCTAGGTGTTGTCTCACCAGTTCCTCGGCCTGCATCTGCAACTTCTCGGTATGCTCAACCATAGAATCCCTCTCGCTATTTCCATCATAGCTAAGCATGCCTCGCACTTGTTCAACATCTGTTGCATCCGATTGACAAGGAGTGCATTCGTCGCGTGCTGCTAGATAACCTCCAATTCCCATGCTGATGCTTCCCGCACATAGTTCAGCCAGTCCGCCTGTTATCACGGTGTCGGTTTCGCCGAGGGAGCTGAGTCCTGCCGTGAGGGCGAATGGGACGGTCAAGCCATCTGAAAACCCGAGTGTGAAGTCAGAGAGGAAGCGCTTGAAAGCGGGACTTTGAGATGACTTCATGTTGGATGTTGTGTGGATGAAGAAGGCTGATGAGGTGCAGGGCGAGTATCTACACAATTGGCATGTCCAAGGACGACATGCAAACACAATTACGAATATTCTCGCCCACGTGCCACAGTCATTGCCTATAAACCTCTATTACGCGGCTCTATCTCTCGGTGACAAAGTAGGATAGCATTCGGCAATATCCTGCCGATGCAACGTCAACGTCTCCGCAAGCGTGATATGTACAGATCCTCAGAGAGCACATGGGTCAAAGTCGCATTTTTATAGGTTTACGTCGACCCGCTCCTAGCAAATGCTGACCAACTCGCGCTACTTGATTTGCGTGTGCCTTGCTTAAATGTGAGTGTTTCGGTCGAAGGATCCTTGAACCATGGGAGCGCTAAGATCGTTTGGCCCGCCGCTTGGCGATCTCTTATCCTTTCTTGGGAAATGGTCCCCAAGTTACAAAGCACATCACGCGAGAATTCAGGATCTGGTAGATAATTGGTTGATTTATACTATGTATCCGTCAACTCCGAATATACAATATCTACACCATCATCTACTTGGACTTGGCAGGCTCGTAGCCCTTAGGAGGGTTCAGCCCATCATTCACCTCAATAGTATCCTTGTAGTAGGTAGGGCTATGACTCTTGTGCCATTCCTGTCGAATGGGCTCAAAGATCTTGCGTCCAGAAAAGCTGTGCTCGAGGTCCAAGTTGGGCGCGGCATACTCCTTGTTTCCACCAGCAGTGTTGAAAGGACCAGCATAAGATGCGTTCCAGAAATAGCTGTCGATCTTGTGAGACTTCCACCTACGCAGCTTATCACCTGTTTTGCCAGCAACAAGCTTGAATACATTGGCGCCAACGTCCCAACGACCAAGCGTGTCAAGACACCAATTGGCTTGAACAGTTGAGATCTCTGAATAGTGGTTGTAAAAGTTGTCGTCGGTGGTACCAACGAGGTGTTTAGGGACTGCATCACCAAGCAGGATGCCGAGGATGTGGTTTTGTCGAGCATACGTCTCGTTCTCATCCCAGGTGATGAGAACGAGAGTGTTGTCCATGAAGTGCTTGTCGTTAAGAAGAGGCTCAAGGAACTTGCGTGCCCATTGCCCAGCCACAGTAACAGAGGTGTCGTGGCCATCAGAAGTCATATTGGGGGTGATGAACATCCACTGAGGTAGCTTGTTCTCCTTGAGATCCTTGTGGAAGAGAGAACGCTCCGTGTCAATGAGCGACAGGTTCTTGATTTGTGACAGGCGTTGCTCAGAGCTGGCGATGCTGTCGTGCAGAACGGCAGGGTTGTGCTTGCGAACGTAGTCATTTGCGCCGTTCTTGTGATTTACCCAGGCAAAGCCCTCGAAGCCGGAGTAGGGCATATCTTCCTGGTACAGACCCCAAGAGATGCCACGGGACTCAAGCAGGTCGATAACAGTAGAGACATTACGAGGGTTGCGGTTGAAGTCATCGTTCTGCATGCCAAAGTAGTCGCCTGCAATAGAGGCCATGTAGTTTGGCTCAGAGGGGTGGGTGACACCAAAGTAGTTGGATAGTGTGATGCCCTTGGATCTGAACCAGGCGAAGTTGGCTGCATTTTGTGAGCCTTTGTTGTTGATCAAGCGACTAGGGTAAACGTACGATCGCCAAATGCCTTCTCATAGTTCTCATTCTCAAAGTAAACGATAGCAATACGGTCAAAAGCCTTGCCCTTGACTCGAGAAGTAGGACTGCTGGTCTTGGCGGTAGCAGCAGCAGCAGCCACTTGAGCAGTTCCAGTTGCGTTGTACTTGGTCTCCCAGCCTCCCTCGTCCTCCTTGGGAAGAGCATAAGGTGAGTTGCCAAGAGCCAGTCCAGCGACGGCTAGAATAGTAGCAGCTTGAAACAGCATGACGGCTGAGGATGGAGGCTGAATTGGAGTTGTGTGGTGTCACTCTGAGCAACCGCGGATCGACGCACTCGAGTAAGGTTTATAAATGGCTATGATATACTTTTACCGTAATATCCTCAAAACTTACCATGGCTCCGGTCAACGAACAACCCTGTCGTGCACACACGCATGCACCGGAAGTCGTGCCGAGAATGGAATGCTCCAACGCCAATGGATGACATTGGGCGACCACGTGTGGTTGCAGCCGGCATTAATGGTATTAAAACGTGTCCTGCTCGCGTGCCGAGTCATCCGGTGCCCCCCAGGTTTATTAGTTACAGTAACTTACCTTAGACTATCAATTAAGCTAGCGGCATCCTCCTTGAGCCAGTAATGGAGCACTTCCTCTGCTAGGGGCCTTTTGTGTTTGATGTCTTGCACTTCATTTCGTGATTCTTGGATTTCATTTTGACGTTGATTTCGGATAATGGCTAAAATCTCCAAATCACCGTGGATCAACGAAGATGATTGTGAGCCGCCAAATCAGTGGTTTCTTTCTGACAATGACACTTGGGAGCCAAAGCACACGGCGGTTCCCGAGAGCACAGAGACCCTCTTAGAGAAATGCTCCAGGCTCTTCTTCGCCATCATTTGCGTTATATCAATCTTTGTCTTGGCTGTATTCACTCTCCATCACCAGAGTTCATTCCTCATCCACAATAGCCCTCCAGGAAAGCCTCATCCGACGAAGCCGGCTATAACACCAAACATCATCAAGCACTATGAAGACATGCCTGCAACGCCGCAACTTCGCAATACAGACGAGTATATACTCTCGCCATCATGGAAGCTGGATGCACCGCCAACGATAAGAGAGTATTTCTGGACTATTGACTCGGCGACACTGAATCCAGATGGAGTTTACAGGCCCATGCTGCTTATCAACAACCAGTACCCAGGACCGCTGGTTGAGTGCAATGAAGGCGATACAATCATTGTCCATGTCAATAACCAAGCTTCCAATGCAACGGCAATTCACTTCCACGGCATGTTCCAGAACGGGACAAACGCCATGGATGGTACAGTTGGTGTCACTCAATGTCCTATCGCTCCCAACTCGACCTTTACATACAAATTCGATATCAAAAGCCAGCATGGAACTTATTGGTACCACGCACACCACAGCGCCCAGGCATCCGATGGACTTCTGGGCCCTATGATAGTCCACTCGCAGAAAGAAAAAGACCTCCAAGAGATTGACTACTCATCCGACAGAATTGTCATGGTGCAGGATCACTACCACAATCTGACTTCGGAACTTTTGATGGAATATCTTGCTCCAGATCAAGAGAACAATGAGCCTGTTCCAGACAACGGACTTATCAATGGTCGTGGGCCTCGTGATTGCGCAGACTTTAAGGGCTGGTCATGCGATACAACTAATTTTTCAATACCGACTATTGATTTGGAAGCTGGCCAACGTCACAGACTGCGCATCATTAACGTTGGTGCATTCGCAGAGTTTCAAATCCAATTCGACGAACATCCATTCTTTATCACGGAAGTTGATGGCACAGATGTTCATCCAGAGCCAATTCATCGTCTTAATATTCTTCCTGCACAGCGATACAGCGTCGTGCTAGAGACAAATGTCACCTCAAACTCGGCATTTTGGATGAGAGCTCGAATGGTGACACACTGCTTCAAGAAGAAAAACGAGCGTCTTCTGGCTGAAACGAAAGCAATCATCCGATACACACATAAAGACGCGAAGAAGCCCTCTGAAGACCCAACGAGTAAAGAATGGCCGGATGCAATCGAAGTTATCTGTCGAGATCTGAACACCAGCGCCCTTCGGCCCGTTGAAGCGATATCACCACCTCCAGCAGACAAGGTTATTGTCCTTCGCGCAAACTTTGAAATAGGCGACTGGCGCTTGGCACGAGGCTTCTTTAATGATTCAACGTGGCATGCGAATGCTACTCATCCATCACTGCATCGTTTCATCGTCAAAGGAATGCAAAGCACATCTTCAAAGAGCCCAATCACGATCAACCAGCAGGTGTTTGACCGACAGAAAGAGTTTGTTCTAGAGACAACGGGGGTCAGGACGATAGATATCTCCATCAATAACTTTGATGATGGCGCCCACCCTTTCCATTTTCACGGCTACAAGTTCTTTGTTCTATTACAAGGCAAAGACGGCTACCCACCAAGCCCTGCTGAGCTACCAGGATATCTCAAGAAACATCGGCTATTGGAAAACCCGCTTCGACGAGATACAATCACGGTGGAGGGATATGCATGGGCCGTTATCCGCGTGGTCCTTGACAACCCAGGCATGTGGGCTTTTCACTGCCATAATACGTGGCATGCCGAGTCTGGTATGCTGATGCAGATGCTGGTGCAATCAGATGTTGTGAAGGGGTGGAATATTGATGCTGGTTACCGAGAGATGTGTAGGAAAGATGGTGTAACGGCGGGAATGAGGCCTGATGATAGTATCTGGTTTGGACAGTTCAAGCCCTAGGTCGGGATAGCCGACTTATTGTAATATTTGTGTACATTACGGGATTGTGAGTTTTCGAATAGAATGGACTATGACGCATTACGAGGACAGTGAACATTTTGGCGGCTCGATGTCTCTCATGGTCTCTTCTCTATTGTTTATTCATGGCAAGCACTGGCCCATCTTCTTTACTCGACGAGACTTCAATGGCCTCTCTCATGTTGTACAGTTGCAGACTGACTGGCATGGTAGCCATGACTAGTAAGACTCGATAAAATAACTGCACCAGACCGCGGCTCTGGAGTATGTCGAGTGTGCTAGGTGTATACGGTCAGTCGTAGGGGCTGCGTCGTCTTCGAAAGTTCGCTGAGGGAGTAAATAGTGAACCCTAGCATGTGGTGATTGACAGGACTGATGGTATATGCAAATAAATCGGAACCACAGCTTTTCCTCATGACAACATGGGTAGAAGGGGGAGGTAAAAGAACAAATTGTTATAAGAGCGTATGACGAATTCATCCTGACCCCCTTCTTAACGAGACTCACTATGTCGTCATCCGATCTACGCGATATCCTTCCTCTGAAAGGTAAGGTTTCCAGGATAACAAATAACAAATTTTAAGCCACATAGCATCACGATCGACGACGATGTCTGTTGGAAACACCTAGAAGATAGTGTTTCTCTGTTCCCTGCACACAACACTGCTGCTATGATAGCTAGCCGGGTAGAGCTTGAAATCTGTGGGAGTAGTCACATCACGATAGTTGGAAGAGACTGTGATTCTGGTGGCTTCGAGATGAATCGGAAAACTAGCCAGCCTTTGCCCTAATCGACTCATACAATAGGGCCCCCATATTGCAACCAGTTGGCGCATTCCTCACCAAGCTCCTTTCTCGCCTTATCCAGATACCGCCTGTTGTCTTCGTCAGATAGCACGTCTTTCCAACGAGCATTAGTTCCCTTGTTTATAAAATCTTTAGCGCCATTCTGCCAAGCCATCTCCGCCTGAGGTGGCGCTACCAATGCAGCATGTTCCTTCATCCAATCAAAGGTACAGTGCTCTACTACACTGCTGAACTGATCCTCGTGCATGTCTGAGATACCAAGGAATTTGGCAATCTGTTTGATCTCACCTGCAAGGTCAGCCTTGAGGTCGTTGAAGTGGACGAGAAGCAGGTTGGGTTGATGCCGTATGTCCCACCAACCACGAATATGGCTCCAGAACGGCCAGCCGAGAGACGGGCGAGAGTCATCTTCGATCAGATCGATGAACATGTCTCTAGGGTCCTCACTTGGGCGAATAGGATCGGGACCGTCGTAGCCAGTGTTGTTGAACAGCGCATAGAAAGCAGGAGTAGCATTGTGGAAGTGGTGGTGCAAACTCCAGACCACATCGCGACCATCGCGTCCAATGAAGATGTATTTCACTTGGGGATTCCATACGAGACTATCAAGAGGCAGATGCGTCTTTAGAAAGCGTCGGTGAGTCTGTGCTTCGATCATGTCGAGCATGGTTGGTTTGGGGATGAGACGCAAGTCAACCCAAGGAGACAAAGCTCCTGCTGGGACATTTGGATCGCCATTGTGGATGAGCTGCGAGACAATCTGCTGTACCCACTGTTCGAGAGTTAACAGTGATCGAAAAAAGGAGACAAGCAGACCTACAGTTGTGCCTGACTTTGCGTAGGTGGTGATAATAATGTCATCAGGTCTGAAAATTACATCGTTCCAGATGGTTGAGTCCATGTGACCATTGCTGACTTCGCGGGTCTTTGTTGGCAACTTGCCGGCTACACCATTGGTAGAGGTCATGATGAGTTTGCTTTGGGCAGGGCGTATGTGAAGTTGCAATTACAATTGTCGACTGTGCAAGTTGGGCTCTATCTCTTGTTTATCAATGTTCAATTGAAAGACTCCTGCAGTCGTTATCATTTCAGCTTACTTCCCATCAGCACCAGACAGACTCTGGATTGTCCAAAGGCTTGGCAAATGCCCAGAAAGCAAACAAGTGGCTAACGCCCCTTTCCAATTGGTGATCAACAACTTGCTGACACACAAAGTGACCGGACTGGAGAGCAGAATCCGGATTATCGCTCGGGCTGTCGGCGCAGCAGACACTGACTGCTCAAGGTTGCATCCAACACGTCATACTGCCGGATAGATGGGACTAGCAGTGTTGTCATTCTGGAGGTGGGTTGTAAGCGAGAACATGCTGTGTGGTCGAAAACGTCATACTGATGTAGGGCTGCGTGAGATGATGACCTCCCTTAGCCATCTTGAGTCAACAAAGACTCGAGTCTAGACCGACTCCTTCAGTTATAGTCATGTAAAAGGTAGGCCTTTTCTTTGTGACCAATAGCGGAGTAAATATCCCAACCGACTGGCCTTTATTGGAGACCTCAGCGCTGCATTCTAGATCCGGCACAGGTGATATCGATGGTAAGTTATTCTGTTGGACTAGTAACACATATCTATTACTTCTAACACAATATCTACTGATACTCTACCAAAGATTGTTGGCTTTATGAGGCATCTTGAACTCGAATAATCCAACCTGATCGGCAACCAACAATCGTCTGCTGAAGCATGCCTGTGAAAGCATGGCAGAATCACGCGGCACCGTCTTATGATGCTGTAATACTACGAAAATCAAGTGAAAAGGTAATTGGATTGATCCCCTCGTCGGTCTCCTTGTTGGTATTAAATGTGAGGCGAAGTTCCCCCGTGGATGCGTCCCACAGGTTGACCTTGCCAGAGGTCAAGTCGGAAACTGTTGCTACAAGCTGAACGTCAAATGAGCAGGCAGTTGTGCGAATTGCGTTCCAGCAACCTGTGATGGTCCGTTCAAGTGTGCCATTCTTCAGATTGCAGATTATAGTCTGCAATGGGGGACGCAGACCCAACCGATTGTGTACTCTTTTGGCGAGCAACAGATGTTGCGTTATCACTACCTGTATGCCAAGGTTGACTTGGCCAGGAGCATCCGGGAGCACAATGTCAAATTACTTACAAGAGCTTGATTTAGAAGCGTTATTGGGCCCTGTGGCCCCTGTACCAGCTCCCTCATCGTCTTCGGGACATTTCGCGGTACTTATCATTATCTTGTTGGGCAGTGTAGATGTTGGGGAATTTCAGTCAGTAAGTCATTCGACTGCTGGCTATGGAATGGTATTCTATTAACAAATCTATCTTTTTCATAGTTTTATTGTCAATACCCAGAGATGGCTGTAGGGATAAGTCTTGTTCGGTTCGAAGGAGTGGAACCGTTTTTGTACCAAGATTTAACCATCATTGTTCGCTTAACTCAAGCTTTGCCTTGCTTCGGCTAGTCTCGTTGACTATCAGATTCTTCTGCGACGGTTGTCTTTCTCAAGCTAGAAGGAAGGAGTGCTAGTTGTTCCGCTCCGAATACTGTTGATTGTTTTGCTCATCAGGGGAGGCATACCGCGATTGGTTGGTAAAGACTCCTTTCCAGACGATGTCCGTTGTCCAGTCTGGGGCATTTCCGCTGCGCTGGCCTGGCTCCCACTCTTGTCACCTGGAGCTCCAGACTCTCCAAGGCCGTCATCCCATCCAGATAGCTGAACCTTGTTGGGGAGGGCGTTCGGGTATATCTCTTTCATCTTCCCTCGCCACCAACCGATGGTCTCGGTTAGGGCCTTCGGATCAACCACCCAGCTCTGAGGGTATCGCTCTTCGAAGGACTGAGCATCTTCAAGGGGACAGTAAGCCATTAAGACCCAATCTTCCTCTACAAAGCCTCTCATTCTGTTGATAGTGCGGTGATCCTCGAAAAAGTGCCGAAGTTGGCGACCTCGCCTCAACGGACATGGAACGTTAGAAGGCATGGCTGGTAGTTGAAGGGTAGAAGAGTTTAGTTATAGGTCGTTAGCTTGCTGTAAAGAGGAGTTTGGCGTGACGTTTGGGAGACGGCGAAGCGATAGGAAAGAGTTATAGCAAACCGGATCGTAGGAATAACGTGAGATGACAGTGATAGATATAGTCTCTTGATAACTCACACATTGCATATACTGTAGCCATCTGGTGAATAGGATCTTGTTAAGCGCACAAAGCCATTTGCCTTACCCCAGACAAAGAAGGCCAGACATATCTTGCACCAACTCAAGGGTTTACATCTTCAACAGAACAAAGGCCACGGTGACTGCCATATCTGTCCTACCTGAACACAAAGACCTTGTACCATGATCAAAAGGAAACCCGCTGCTGAAACTAACATGAGCAATACGTCAGAGAAAAGCTGGGAGAACAAGCACTCACCGAGTAACAATCAATATCGATTAATACGCCAACGCTTTATCACTCACTTCCAAAGCCGTCATTCCCTGAGGCAACAGCCTGAGAGAAAAGGCTGTCGGCATCGGGAATATCATAATTGCCCCTCATAGGCGCTTTCAGTTCGCCAATGGACGCCTCCAATCCTCTCGCGGTTCCCGGGTCGAACTTTGAAGCCTTGTCTTTTCTAGCCATGGCCACCACCTCTTCAGCGTGACTCATTTTCTAGGTTGATAGGCACGTAGGTGCCTGACTCGCAAGGTGATTTGATCTGGGGTCTGCATATACGGCTGAGGCTACGCCTGTAGAAAATGGCCTTTATGACTCCTGACTCTATTAGCCATCCCACACAGAAGTCTGCAACCTCAGCGCCTTTTCATCCAATTCTTGGTGCCCAGTTCTTTCATCCCATCACCGCGCACGTATTCAAACAAACTTTCTGCCAGAAGCCCTGCCGTAGACGCCAGCACAATGCCTAAACTGCCACTCAGCGCACTGTCTCACATGTTTCTCACGCCATCAACAAATACAATTCCTATACCGCGAGTCTTACCTTTACAGAAGCAGCTTGCAGTGTATGTGCTTGCGTTGCCCTACATAAAGTGAGAACATAAGGTTCGTGGGGTAAGTCAAATTTTATTATGACTGAGTCCTTTCTACTGAGTCTTGCATTACGTCGTGGCGCCAGATGGCAATCTTCAAGAGATTTTACTTCGCATATGAGTCCCACAATGTATGGATAGTACGACTGTCGCTGGGGTCTATATGGCGACACCAAAGCTCTGTTTCAACCCGTCCTCCACCATTTACTTGCTTCCATGATTCGGGGAGGAGGGAGTGCAAAAGTTCTTCACGTAGGATTGGAAGTCTAAACTGGCAATTTGACTTGAACAGTGTCGCTGCCCTGCATATAAGCAAGCCACGGCCCGTCCGGGATGTTTCGGTCGCCTGATGGAACGTTATCAGCTAAAGTTAAATAGTGACAAATTTATAAAGATGCTCTAACGTGCTCGTGCTTCCTGGCGTAACCTTGCCTAGATTCAACTTATGTCTTTATCTTCAGCCGTACTCTCGTGTAATCTCCTAAATCCCATGTACTGATAAGAATCATTTTCTTACCTCATGGTCTCTTCTCCTGCCAGACACAGTCATGGCTGTCATCCTTTAACCATCCGGGCTTTAATATCAGGTCGGTTCCATGGTTTTCGTTGCCAGGCTTTAGGCCATTGCGGCTTGTGAGGTTAAAATAAACCTTGCAATGCAAATTCAGCAAATCGTCCAAGTTCTACGTAACAAGACATTGAGCATGTTGTGAGACTGTTACATACATACTGCATGTTTTCTTCTAGCATCATCTGGAGCTATCAAGGATATTAGGGCTCTGCTGTCGCCTTGAAAGTATAATGAAAAGGAGGATAAATAGAACCTATCCCTCCTGTTTCTTGTCTTCTCAACTCTTCCTTCTTTTCATCTGCTTTCCGTCGTCACGTCTTTTCTATTACTTCAGTCTACTTCTTTTGACCATTGTCTCTACTCTACTAGCCACGTTTTATTAGCAGACTGCTTCTTTTCGACCTCGATTGTCGCAAATCTTTATTTCTTGAGATTGCTTTTAGCATCAACCTCAATACAATCTTTCATCCGTCTTCCTTTTCATCGCTGTTTGGACAATTGCTTTGAGCATACTCTCTTCATCACTCAGCATAAAAACTCCACGACATAATTTACCTACTGCCGTCACCGGCTGGTGGACAGATTCTTCTTTTCGTCGCATATTCTTGCATTCAGTATATCGACTGCCTCTTTTTTTTCTTCTGGCGTTGCAAGTTGGATTACTTTTCTTTTGCCGGACGACCACCATCTATTTTCTCTCTGCCATAGCAGGTACGAGACATAGCCTTCTCGCTACCTTCAGCTTGCCGGTCTATCAGTAGCAAGTATATACTTGCCTCACAGAGGTCAGCTTCAAATACTTGATACGAATCTTTCGGTACAGCCTTGAGCATATTGTCACCCTGCTGGCTTTTTTTACATTTTTCTGTCGACACAGCGACTTCACAATTTCTCTTGGACCGTTCGACAAGGTCACCAGAACTAGGACTTTAGCATATTGCTTCCGCCTATACTACCTCTATGTCTGGCTCTATTATGAGCTGAGCACTTCCGGCATTTCACATCATTCTTTCTTTCCGCCTATCACGACGGACATCTCTATTTCTGCCAACTTCCTCAACTTCTTACGCTTACGACAAGACGCTCCATCTTGTGTCTTTTTAATCTTCTCACTCCTGCGAAGAAGAGTCGCCTTTCATAAACTGCAAGAATTATAATTTTTCCGCCAAAGCTAGCCAGAATGGCCGCCCTCACTTTTGCTGCACTAAGCCAGCTAAACAGCCAAATGGGAGACATGGCTGTCACACCCCCCATGTCCGAAGATGACAGGGACGAGTGCTCCTCGGAGTGCTCTTACTACTCTCTCGCCGACCTCGAAAAGGACTGGTGGTACAGACGCATTCCGGCGTCACAAGTAAGAAAACAGGCCAAACGAGTGCCTGATGTTCCGGCAGCACCTGGGATAATTTACCCGCGACAATTCCACAACAGAGAGCGGTTACAACTCCAAGCGGCTGGACCCTGGAAAGAATACCCTTTCTGCTTGAACAAGCGGTATATATCCGGGTCTCCTGGCCCGGTGCGGATCATAGTCAACTCATCCGCACCGGATGACTACGATGTGGTTTATCATCCGGTCAGGACAGATAAACAGGCAGTACTTGCCAGGTACCGCCCCAAGGGGCATCAAAAAGGGGTTATGGCCAAACCCTCCCTGACTATCTCTCCCGTGGACATTGTGTCCCTGCAGTATAATAACGGTGGATTATACCAGCCATATTTTCCTCCAGTTCCTCAATACTGGACACCATACTACCCAACAACTCCGGAAATTATTCCGATGTTGCCATATGCAGGGGCGTTCAATCCTGGGGTATTGAACATCAGTCAGTGTTACTGTTGATACAAGCGTCGATATTTTCAATATTAAACAATGCCAGTTTCGGCATTAATGCTAAGAGCAATAAACATATGGGCTTTAATGTCGTTCGTGCCGTGGTAAAGGTGAATGCAACATCTGACAAAGTATGTGTGTTGCTGAGAATAAAGATACCACAGGGTGCCTCGTCTGCTCAGCCTATCTAGATGACTCAGCTCCTTCCTCATCAGTATCCATTCAGTAGTATCGGGATGAAACATACCTAAGCCTTTTGTAAATATATGTCAGTCCGGGTGGCCGCCAGACTGGACGATAAGCTGGGCATCATTGAGGCCCACCTCTTCCGCCTGTGTCATTTGACGAAAGTTCAGAAGCCGGGCTTATGTCCACAACTTGCCGGCTTTTGTTTTTATGAGCAGGTAGACTTTATCCTAACATGCTTAGTAACCGCAGCCAAGTCTTTGACTAGATCTAGGAAAAGGGGGGCTTGCAACCTGCATGGATGCCAGGTAGTGATAGTGGCAAGGACCACCATTATTTTACTTCCGTCCTTTCGAACAAGACGCGGCCAGCTTTCAACGTAATCAAAAAGCCAGAATAGATGTGGAAACCGGGATCGGTTGATAACGGCAGGCTGAGTGGTATCTTGTCAAATCTTGTTTAGCCAGGGTGTCGGCCAAACAGTTCACAGGAACCAACGCCGACAAGGTGACTCCAACCAACCTCTTTCCTTTGTTGATCTCGTATCGTGGCCCGCAAATGCAGATCTACGTGGTCGTCGTAGTCTGGAGAGATAAGCCTGAGCTACCGTTGATTGGTCGATTAACATAGTTTGCCTTTGCCGTAAGTCAGGTCAACCCCGCAAAGGTAACACATGACCTGTCAAGTAACTAGTTAGTTAGGACAAAACGAAGGATATCAGGACTCTCGGTGTCATGGACAGATCATCCGGCTGATATGTATATGCACGGTCTGCAAAATGGTTTCCTTTTGAGGCATGGGCGTCACCCGAAATCAGACAGCGTTTACCACGGTTTATAAACCCGAGAGGCTCTAACATCGGCTTCTGAACCCGACGAGGGTGGCTAGAAGCCGAGATATGCGGGGGACTAGCTGGATTAACCAATCCTCTTTCAGGGTACTCACTCAAATTTCCTAATGCGGCTCGGAAAGTCTGAGGAAGACTAACGCTGTCATTATCCGAGAGGCTTCTGTACGTCCAGCTGATCCTACAGCGCTAGACTTCGGAATGTCCAAGTAGTCCTACCAATGAATGGCTTACGATTAGTGGTGTAATCACTCGATAATAGGACTTTGCGACAGAGATTGCAAGCGATCGACTGTCACGCGGCAAGCTCAACCACCACACCATCTATCTACCTTGTCTATCAAAGACATTGCCACCCAACCTTGTCATGATAACTACCCGAATACGTGGCCAGATAGGCGTCAGCTGTTCGGCAATTCTATCCTGTTGCTTGAGTGGCTGAAAGTGTAAAGTCAACCACATCATCTATTTATAAGAGTCCTGCCACTCCAATCTCATCTAGTCAAGTCAAGCAACCCATCTATATCTATGTTCAAGACAAGTCCACTTCAGAAACCATGTCGAAAACTTTGAACGGCCTCAAAGTACATGTCGAAAGTGATAATTTCACAGAAACCAGTCATCGGCGTCCTGTTCGGGCTCTTCCCTCAACATGGTATACCTCACCTGAGATGTACGAGCTGGAAAAGCGGGCAATCTTCTCCAAGAAGTGGCTCCTTGTCACGCACCAAAACAGGCTGACAGGCCCTGGCGACTGGCTCAAGTTTAACACAGCTGGCTATGAGTTCGTTGTTAGCCGAGACCGCAAAGGAGCCCTGAATGCGTTCCACAATGTCTGTCGACACCGCGCATTCCCAGTCGTCCAAGGACAACAAGGGACCGCATCTATCTTTTCATGCAAGTACCACGGATGGTCGTATGGTCTCAGCGGAAATCTGGCCAAAGCTCCCAATTATGACCAACTGGAGGGCTTCGACAAGAGCCAGAATGGTCTCTTCAAGATTCATCTCAAAACCGACGCGTATGGCTTTGTCTGGGTCAACTTGGACAGCAGTCCTGAGCCCGAGCCCTGGACTCGTTACTTTGATGGTATCGATCAGCAAGAACGACTCCAGAAGGTCCGATTCGAAGACTATGTTCTCGACAAGGAATACTCCATGGAGGGCGAGTACAATTGGAAGATCCTGGCCGACAACTTCAACGAGTGCTATCACTGCCCTACGACACACCCTGACCTACCCACCTTGGCAGACCTGGGAAAGACCAAGTGTGATACCGACAAGGGCTGGATCAAGCATTCGAGCGTTTTGACAGAGGCTCAAAAGAAGGACGGACTGGGCTTCGGCAGCACTTATTTCTATCCCAATGCTTCTGTGGTCATTCTGTAAGTGCCTTACATTTCTTGAAACGTCCTCTTGTTCGGAATATCATAACTAACCCGTATAGCCCCCACTTCATGATGATCCAGAGGTTCATGCCAACCGGGCCAACATCTTCATCTATGCACTATCAGATCTTCCGCAACAAGACCTCATCAGACGAAGACTACCATTTGATCGCCGATATGTATCACCGCATCGTATCAGAGGACAAGGACCTATGCGAAGGGGCACAAAGGAACCTCAGTGCAGGAATATTTGTAAGTGGCGAGCTTCACCCAAGACTAGAACACGGTCCTCTATCCTTCCAAGAGGGACACCGAGAAGCTATCTGGGAGCATGTCAAGCTTGAAAAGGAGGCTGGGCAGCAGATTTGGCCTGCACGACAGAGACTGCCTTCTACAGCCACGGAGAACAAGCAGGATGAAGATTTATGTGCTGGCCTGACCTGTGGAAATCGAGAGGTCCTAGCCTGGTAGTAGCAAGTAAAATGGTCGACGTATTCTAGTTTAATATAAGCGTTTTGAATTCACACCCACATCCACCAATCATCAGTCCTAATACTTACTTCACCCAGTCTAAACAACCACAGACATGTCAAATATCGCAAGACGTACCCCGCCAAGCCAGACACAAACTACTCTACACTGTACTTTCCATACTCGACCTCTCTCCACTCACACATACTTCGCAATTCCGATTCACTACCATACAGGACAGTCATGAAAACCCTATCAGAAATGAGATCCGGCTCTGAATGGACTGGGCTATTATGTCTTCCCCAACTGAACCGAACAACTTGGCCATGTCCAACCTGAACTCGAGGAGTATCTTTGAATTTATTTGCAAGCCATTCACGCAGTTTAACTTCTGCATCCTCCATCTCTGCTTCCGAGGGCTTAGGGGCATCCATATGCCACCACCAATAGTGTTGTGTTTTCGCTTCCCGCTGGGTAGTGAATACATGCTCATTGGGCTCCAGCATCAGCGTAGGTTGCCCAAGTAATGTGAGCGCATACTTGCTCCGCACAACCTCTTCACGTCCTTGGTCGTACGGGTACATATTGCCATCTTGGTGCCACCTTGGGATTCTGAATGCGGCACTGGGCTTTGTGAGTCGGATGGTAAGCCAGCATGCTCCTTTCTCTTCTGCATGGCCTATACAGTCATCTTGCGTGGCGCGCAGGAACGCCTTGATAGTGCGTTGCATTTCCTGCTCTGCTCCATCACTAAGGCGAGCGAGGAATTCGGACGCCTCGGTAGCAATTGGAGCATCAACAGGGCCGTAGTAATTGAGTGTTGACTCTTCTTTCGTGGAAGTGATGCGGGGAATGTCGACGGGCACTTTGAGAATCGCCAATGGCAATTGATCAGACATGTTGGTATTTAAAATGAATATTTGTACGATGTAGGTAGACTATTGCTTTCTGCTTTAAACGACTGCAGTAAATGGTCTTAAGAGTCAGTAGATCATTACATAGTTTTAGGCTGGCCTTCCCCGCCGCGCATGTACGCTGCTGCCTAGTATCAATGTAAGACAGCATTTGCAGATTTTATCACCGGTATTGGTATTAAGCTTGTCCGTGCACTTGGACACGCCATTCACAGTCGACTCGGTCAATTGACAGCCACTGGGGTTCTGAGATAGCTATGGAATTGATTCGGCATAGGACTCGAACTGATAAACTAAAAAGAGTAGGGTATTATCAATGCCTAGCAACCGATGTTGTTCTATCTAATGACCCTTGACAAGAGCCAAGACAAACCCGTTAAAGATAGGTGTAGGCAGCATAGGATGACAGGCCACGTTGGGCATCAAGGCCGCCTTTACCCTGTCATCGTTTCCAATATGCGTCAATATGGAATCAGCTCCTTGTTTCACCTCGCCATTCTTGAACATTGAAGACACGATATCGTCGAAGAAGACACATCCCCCAGGTCTAGTCAACTTGACAGCCCAGTCGAAATGCTCAACATGGTCCTCGAACTCCGCATCGATAAACACCATGTCAAACTGACGTCCCTCCTCAGCCAGCTTAGGTAGCACATCGAGTGCCGCTCCAAGAAAAACCTCTACGTCAAGACCTTTGACGTTCTCGAGTGCAACGTCGCGATGTCGCGGGTCGATCTCAATGCTAGTGACTTTGGCGCCTCCTTGAGCAAAACAGATAGCTGAATAGCCGCCGAGAGTACCAATCTCGAGTACTGACCTGGCGCCGGTGAGTTGCGTGAGGAGCGATAGATGCTGGCCAGCCATGGGGCTGACACTGATGGGTGGAAGACCGTGGGCTGCGGAGCTGGCGAGGGCTTGATCCAGCTTGGGGTTGGGTGCCAGGAGAGCAGTGTTGGCGAGACTATCTAGAGTCGGGGCTTGACGGAAGTTGTCGAAATCGACGGCAGCCGCTAAAGACTTGAAATCAATGTCGGACATGGTGGAGAGTGCGAGTTGAGCTGATGATAAGTTGTCTCGGTGTGTGCTATGAGTAAAAATGTTGCAAGTTTGGTGCAGTATTTGAAATTCTACGGATACTTGTATGGATATTGTATTTATAGGAAACGGCGCGGTTTGTCTATGGCTGTGATCGAGGCTGTTGCGGACGATCGGATCCATGGATCGTAGGTAGTGTTCCGCGGATCCACGGACCGGACCGGACCGGACCGGATCAGACGTCGGGTCCGTCTTTAGTCCGAGAATCTACCGCTCAGCCCCCGGATCTCGACGGATCCGCCGTCCGAGAAGCTGTTGCTTACTGTCTGTCTCAACAAACCACGGGGGGTCGCAATGGCACCAGCCTTACAGAAGAATGCATGTCTCTCATGCCGCCAAAGAAAGCTCAAATGTGATCGGCAACAACCATGTGCAAACTGCGTTAGTCGCTCACTCGAATGCACAGAGCAGCCATTGCCGTCTAGCCGCACATTGAAAAGACCCTTACCTCAAGACTCAGACTCTTCAACGTTATCGACTATACTCTCGAGGTTAGACCAGATCGAACGCTATCTCGCTCCGGCCCAGAATAGCAGAGAAGTTTCTGTGAAGACTCCAATTGGTGACCAGCTTAACACAATTCGATATAAAGTCCCTCGCCTCATCACTCAGACACAAGAACCGCCAGTCGATAAACCAGATCAGATGCAAGCGACCAAGTACGCTGTCAACGACAACCTTTTTGTACGATTCTTAGTCTCAAATTACACAATTCCTTTTGTATCCTAACTATCGCCAGCGTCATGCACTCACGCACGACCTGAGTATATCAATCTCAGCAGACTACAAGTCACACACCACAACCCAGCCTCGCCACATACAGCTACCTCCCAAATGGGAAACTCTGCGCTTATTTGATGTCTATTTTCGCTTTTTGGGCCAGTTCCAGCACATAATTTACAAGCCTCACGCACATACCCTTGTAGACGAAGCCTACACCCAGGTCGTCAATGTTTCTGCAACCACAGCTCCTCGAGGCCTCGCCTTGATACTAAGCGTCATCGCTATGGCGACAATTCTTGAGCCTATAGATGGAAGCTTAGCCGCAGCTATTCCAATACTCAAAGACCGACTGAGGATATTTGCCACCTACATCCGATCGGCAATGGACTGTCTAGAGCAACACCGTCGAAGGATAGAACACACGCTTGAAAACGTACAAGCTTTGATTCTCGTAGGCTTCGGTATCTACCACATTGAGGCCTTTTCCGCGAGATATCATGTATTGCTTGCTGAAGCTATTGCTGTTTCTCACAGTCTTAGTCTTCATGCCCTTGACCTGCCATCCTCCGGGCGAGGCCACCAAAAGGTCGATACGGATCCAGTGACACAGGAAATGAAGAGGAGAGTTTGGTGGTACCTTACAGCGACTGACTGGGCTTCTTCAAAGGCAGAAGGTACGGATTTAAGATCCAAATGCTAGGCATGTCGCTGAGTTGACCAGGAACATCTGGAGCTGTCTACCTTGTCCAACCAAAGCTCATCAATACCAACCTCCCGAAGCACATCAACGACGATGATCTGAGCAATCCCGAGATTAAGGAGCGACCACTTTCAGAACCGACCACCATGTCGTATAATCTCCAACGCCTCAAGATCGCCGAGGTAGCCCGTTGTATGACTGATCTGATCCCGCGTGTCCCTAGCGAAGCATCATGCGAGCTGATACTGTCGCTCGATGCCAAAATTGAGTCTTTACTTTGCGAACTTCCAGATTTCTTCAAGTTAGGACTGGCACAATCTGAAGAGTCTGAACGAATAGATGAGGCCCATGCCTACATTCCAGTGCAGCGGCTGCTGATCAACTTGTTGATCAACATCTTCCGATGCGGTCTTCACTTTCCATATCTTTCGGGGCGTGTAAATAGGTCTCTACATGGTTTTTCACGTCAAGCTAGTCTAAAAGCCGCTCGAGTCGTGCTTTCGTCTCATAGAGACATGGGCATGACAGATATGCTGCACTCTGCTGATTTCATGAAGATTCAAGGCACAATATTCCACATGTTTGTCGGTGCACTTGTTCTCGCGGCTGACCTCTGCTGTAACCAGCCTCGCGGGCAAGAACGCGAGGCGCAGTCTTTGGAGCTGATGGCGGTTTTGAAACAACTCGACGGTATCAAGGACCACTCCCAGATGGCCGCGAGGTTGCTAGACGTTTTGGCGGAGCTGCTGATAAGGTATGGCGTTTGGTCGCCGGATACGACTGTCGCAACATATGCGGAGGACGGAATAGCGTTGTTACTCGGGGATGACGAGCTGGGGATCGATCAACTCGACGTGCCGTTTCCGTTTGAAGAGCTATGGGAGACGTTTGTTGAACGGCCTTCGGGTTTGGATATCCTTGATTTTTTGGAGGTATAGAACTTACTTGAGTGTCCGACCGTATCCTCTTGCTGATTAGGTTGGATGCTGGTGTACGTGGACGTGTCGCTCCCTTGCTTTTAAGATGTTTCGCCGCTCAGGGGACGTCTTAGTTCTTCTATCCGAATATGGTAGACCGCCATTAGATTTTATAGCCCACATAGTCCTGACCCAAGGCTTTGTTCTTCTGTACAGTTGAGGATTCAACTTATCGCATAAACTGAGCTTTGTAGACATATATGTCGTTACTATTGTGCTAAAAGATCTAAGGTAGTTGGCTTTCATCAGTAGGCTCTGAGCCGTTATCCTGATTCGTCGCTCCTGATGTATATCGAAGGATTCTGACTAATTCTGACATATATAAGCTATGAAATCCTTCGGCATTTTGATCCGGTTCAACTGCCTGTGCTGGGTTGAGCACCAACCCGGATAAAGACGTTCCTTTACTGAGTGCCAATCACTGCCTCGGTACTCAGCTTATGTGAGAGCTAATAAATTCTCGGGAGATAATCCTATTGGCAGGGATACGATACTAATCTACTTCGTGTATCATGAACAAGCGTCGTTTTTTACCCCGCTGGTATATAATTATGACAACCAAGGTAGAGAGGTGCATTTGTCCTTGACGACGAGTCCATTAAACAGCTGTATTTTCTTCAGAAATGGCTCGTTATCTCGCTTTCAATTACCTTGGTCTCTTTGGGGCAATGGTTCAGAAGCTGCCAACCGTGGACCTGGGGTATGCAGTTTATGAGGGCTCTCTTCAAGAGGTAAGCAGTGAACAAGACTCTATACAGAGTAATTGCTTATATGCGGACTTGATAGGGGCCACTTGGCCTATACAACTTTTCAAACGTCAGATACGGTGCATCACCAACCGGTGATTTGCGTTTGTAAGTTCCAATACCTTCTTCAAAGACAATGCTGATTCTACAGTGCAAAACCTGTTGCGCCTGAAGGACGTAACAGCACCATCGATAAAGGCGACATTGGCCGAATATGCCCTCAGGCTATGGCTGCTTGGGAAGTTTATACTTCCTTTACGGTGCCAAATTTCCTTAATGGCAAGACTTCCAGCCTTACGCAGGATCAGAAGAGTGCGCTCAAGAACCCTGAGGACCTGGGTATTCCAGTAGATCCTAGGGAAACCGAAGATTGTCTGTTTCTCGACGTGGTCACTCCCGTGAAAACATTCGAAACGCCGTCGAAGAAATTGGCGCCTGTCATATTCTGGCTCTCAGGGGGTGGTTATACCACCGGCGATAAAGCCTGGTTTAATCCAGCTGGTCTCATTAATGCGAGTTACGCCTCAAGTCCTGAAGGTCTCGTCTTTGTCTCAGCAAACTACAGAGTAGGGATTTTTTATGGGTCTATATCAGACAGATCACAGGCTAATAACGTGTAGCTCGGTGCACTCGGCTGGCTCGCTGGATCCAAACTCGACTCTGGTATGTGAGCAGTATCTCATGGACATACGAGTGTGTCAAACTGAAGAATAGCTACAGAATCAATGGTAGCTAACGCTGCTCTTTACGATCAAAGATTGGCGCTCGAATGGATTCAAAAGAATATTTATCTATTTGGTGGTGATCCCACGCGTGTGACAATCATGGGCGAGTCAGCTGGAGGTTGGTTCAACCACATCATTCACTGGCGCAACTGACTTAATTGGTTCAGGTGCCAGTATATATCACCATCTGACAGCGTGGGGTGGCAAGGATGAGTCAACGCTTTTTCAGCGAGCTATTCCACAAAGCATCGGCTGGTAAGTGACGTACTTCGATCTACAAATGGATCAAATATAATTAGCCAACATGCTCTAGGATTCATATTGCCAGCAACAGACTAGAGAACGAAGTTATCGACAGGTTCCTTGCACTTAGCAACGTAACAGATCTTGAAGCAGCCAGGAAATTGTCATCATATCAGATCCAAAGGGCTAACAGACTTCTCATCTCCGACTCTGCTTGGGGAACAAGCACTGCAGGCCCTTTCGTTGACGGGGTCTACGTTCCTGAGAACCCTGACAAACTCTTTGCTGAGGGAAAACATCGACACGATGTACAATTGTTGATTGGGTTCAGCGAGGATGAGGGGTTGGTCTTTACCTCACCCGAGGCAAATGACGATGCTGGATACCGAGCATTCCTTGAAACAACCTACTCCAATGCTAGCCCCGAGACGCTTGATCACATCGAATCAAAAGTCTACCCGGCAGTTTTCGATGGCACATACGGGTACACAAACCAGACAGGGCGTGCGTCAATCACCAAAGCCGAGTCTGAGTTCACGTGCAAATATGCATTTTTACAAGCTGCATATGGCAACAAGGCTAGAAGTTACCGCTTCAACGTCTATCCAGGACTTCATGGTAGTGATATTCCTTACACCTTTTTCAACGGCGATGCAGGGATCAATGTTTCTATTGCTGTGGGTTTCCAAGAGCTGCTCACGAGCTTTGCAGCTACTGGCGTGGCAACCTCTTCCGCCGCCCCTCATGGCATTCCAATCTATCAACCTGGAAGACAGCTTCTTAGTATTGATAATGACGGTTTTAGCGTTTCAAAGGATCACACTTCTATAGACCGGTGTAGGTTCTGGCAAGGTGGATCCTACCTTTGAGAGTTGTTTTAGGTGGCATTCCTTGAACAACGTCCGTCTTGGGATGAGCACAACATCACCGTCTAATCAGACAAAGCTGCTACTATTTTGGATTGGGAGCTGTGGTATTATTGTCCTTCTTGTTTGAAATATGGCAAAGCAATGATACGGCCTGGGTGGGAAGGCCTATAGAGTCGAAGCACGTCGAACAAGGACCCTAGATTCATAAGTTGTATCTTTGGTATTGCAAGTCTTTGCAGCTACGAGTCTATGTTGAGAGGCTTACTGGTTTCCCAACCAACCTTGGAAGTAATGAACCTGCAGATATCGTCTATTTCATCCGGAATCCTGTACCAGTGTCCCTGGTTTTCATAGAATTTCCAATCGACTCGATACCCTGCATCACGCATAAGCTGCGCTGCGCCCTCGCCCAATGCCAACGGTACCTTCTCATCAACTTCTCCATAGCCAAGAGAAACGGGAGTCTGAAATGCTGTCGTATCTTTTGAAGGGTTTTTCAGCAGGTCCAAGCCTAAAATATCTCTCTGCATCGTCTGGGCTTTGACGGTGTTGGTCTGTCCGCCCGGCTCATCGGGATCCTCGAAGGGATTATCTTCGTCGTCGTCGTCGTCTTTGATTGCGGTTCTGAGGTCAGATTGGTATGTGAGGTAGCCGCTCATGCTGATATAACCACCAACTGAGTGTTCCAGCGACAACAATACTGCAAGCGACATAGCGCAGCCCTGACTCAACCCTCCGAGTATGAGATTCTGAGGCTTCACCGTCTGGAGCTGAGTTGCGATAATTTCTCGGATCTCTCGGGCAGACTCGGCAAGGCCATCTAGCTGACGCTCTTTGTGGTATGAAGGGTCCTCCAAGCGTACAATATCGAACCATTGGGTGAGCATCGATCGTCCAAAAGCTGTAGAGCGACGGCGTTTGGAAGTGGGAAAGACAAAACGAGCGCCAGGAAAGAGTTCCGTGAGCCTGTGACCAGAGGATGTCACGCCAGTTTCCAGCAGCTCTGTGCCGAACTTCTCGCCGTTGGAGCCCAGGCCATGGAGGAGAATAAAGGTATGGGTATGGGCTTCTTGTGGCTCAACGATGTAGAGTGGCTCACCTGCCGCGGGCTTTGCAGGGGAAGTGTTAGGGTCCGATATTTTGAGCTCAAGATGGATGAGGAACAGCTGGAACTATTTGTCTAAGCAACTCAGGTGATGAGAGTTAAAAGCTGGGAGTTAAAAGCTGGCAGCAGGGCAAAAGAACGTAGTTAGGCAGACAGGATGTTACATGCAACATGACACACCAAAGAATATTGATAACCCCCAGCCAGCACGCGCGCGGGTACAGTAAGCTCAACCCTAGCCAATCGTCTATTCTAACAGGGTGGTCAAGGATGAAGGCACCCGCACCATGGGCGGCTATTGCGACCAACACTTGAACCGTTACATCCAGTGCCTGCACTGCCCGTAGGCATCAGTTACCCCAGACCCAGTCGGGGCCCTCCAATCTCCCTCGAGAAGTTTTTTATTCTATCTCGGCCATAGTTGGCAAAGGCAATCTCTAGATATGATATAGCAACCAAGGTCGAATGAGACCTCTTCTACTTAAGCGGGCTGCCAACTTTGATGAATATCTTCAATCATTCACAATAACCTTAACATGTCCTTAACTTGAATGTTACTATTTACAGATTGATGTTCTATGATGTTTCGCCTTAGCAGTACCTGCACGCAGTAGGAGGACAGTATCCATGGTTACAAGTGTAGCTGCACAGTCCCTTGTAAGAATCATCCAGACCAGCAGCAGGACAACCCTCGCGACCATTAGTGGCGGGAGGAGCCTGAGCCGCACCGTACCTAGTGCATCTGCACTGAGCCGGAGGGCAGTAGTTGTAGCTACAAGTAAATTGACAGAGGCCAAGATAGTTACCACTTTGTCCGACAGCTACATCACCTTCGATGCATACACCCCCGTTGCCAGGGTTAGTCACGGCCGGCGGGTTAGGCTGTGTAGGCGCCGGTGGGTTGTTGGGCTGCGTAGGTGACGCTGGGTTGGTTCCAAGAGACGGCTTAGCCTGGCATGTCGTAACGCGGAGTCCGTTAGTTAGAGACGCAAGACCGCTGCTGTCGAGAGGGTCTGAGAAGCCAGCAGCAACAGTGCCCACGTAAGCGTTGTAGTTGTACAAGCCACAGGGGCAGACATCAGTAATGTCCATGAGGGAAGTGTCCGATAGGACGTTGGTGGTGCCACGCTTGAGAGTAAACGTCTGCTTGCCGAGGCCAGCGTTGACCTTGATCAGGGTCGCTCCAGCGGGGACATCCTTGGAGACAGTGTTTCCTCCTGAGTTGACGACAACCGTGCCGGCCGATTTGAGCAGACTGACGACGTAGACAACGTCTTCCACCGACTCCCAGCCATCAGGACGACCTTTGAAGTAGTTCTCATTAGGCTCGCGAGGGTCTCTGCCCGTTGTAGTATCAGTAGCATCGCAGTTGAGGCTCTTGAGGTTGCGGCGATACCAGTAGATGAGCTGGTCCTCCTCGATGTACTTGGCCACGTTAGTGTCTTTGTTCTTGTACGCCGCAATGAATGGCTTGGAGAGATCGAGCCAGCCATTGTGAGGCATGTCGTTGGCCCATTTGGATGCTCCGTCATCGGTATGCTTGGATTTGAGGGGACCGATGTAGTGAGACTCGCCGTAATCGTTCCAAGTAAGGATCTCGACCATAGGGAAGCCCTTTTGCAGGACTTCGTTCCAGCGGTCGAAGATGAGCGAGCCGGTTGGGAAAAGCCAGTTCTGAATAATGTTAGCTGCATTAGTCGGCTGCACTCGACAGAGTGTCACTTACCTTGGGATAGTCGACCTCGGGACCGTAATGAGTGAAGAACCAGGGTGATACAGCTAGTTCATGTCAGTCACCGCGCGTGTAAGCCTAGGTCAACACTTACGAGCCATGTATTTCTTGCCGCCCAGCCAGTTCAAGTAGCTATTGTCACCATCGGCAACACTAACACTCTTGCCAGCCTTGGGAGCCTTGTTGTTACCATCATTTGGCCAGCCCACCCAGTTCAGAGCGCCGTCAATGCCATTGGTTGAGCCGCCCCAAGGAGTAAAGTTGGGAACAAAGAAGATGTTAGAACCTGAAGCGGTTCTCACGGCGTTGGCGTCAAGCCCATCTCCCGCAAAACTTGAAACAAACACCCTGTTGTCGATGCGCAGCTGAGCAGGACGATCGGCGTACTTTTTGACCTTCTGACCAACGGCAGATGCATCACCCACAGGCCAGAAATGGAAGTCAAAAGAGATAAAGACTTTCATGCCATTTCGGTTGGCTGACTCGTAGGCGTAGTCGAGCTGGGCGTCAGTGTAGGTGTCCTGGCCGATGTTGAGGGCAAAGGCGTCAATGCCGGCGGCTTTGGCGCGCTGCATGTCATCGTCGTAGTCGGCAGAGCTTTGCCTGTTACCGACGATACCAATCTACTCATGTCAGTTGGCGGAGTATTTTAGAAAAGAAAAGCTTACCATGAAGTGGGCAAACACCAGGCGGTCACTCGAAGAAGCGCGTTCTACCAGTGACTGGCTGTCGACAGCGGCTGCTTGACACGTCGTGGCTGCGAGAGCTGCAAGGCCAAGGCCTCGAAAGAGGCTTGAGATAGACACCATGATGATGTCTCGCCAGGCAGTTGGGTGTATAGTGGTGAGATGTCTGTAAAGTAGAAGCCTTTGACCGACATGTCAGACATCTTTTATATACGGAAGGTGACATATGATAAGATAGGCTAAGTCAAATACGGATCCTGGAGTGAAAAGGAAATTAACTAAAGGGTGGGGTGTCAGCAATAGAGTGGGCTTGTGGTCTGCTTTCTATATTTGTCGAGAGGCTTCATAGGCGGAACTGGCATCAGACACTCGTGGAAGAGGACCTTCGCTGCCTCCGACCAATAGAAGATCCTCTTACGCTACCATGGGCAATAAGAGAATAGCAAAGTTATGGAACCTTCAAGCATCTATTTACCTTTCTAGTTGACTCTGTATTCACAACATTTGTCTTACGCCAAGACCGTTACTGTAGTATTCTTACCAGGGAGCAGAAAGTGAATACGACAATGCAGGGTTTTGGTCCACTTGCTGACAGGAGACGAGACCACAGAGATGATCCGACTATCCGTTCAGCTCGCTAATTCACAACTTTATTCCGTGAGGATACCAGAAGCTCAACGCCAAGGTCTTCTGTTCATAATCTGCACGACCTCTTAACAGATATACTGGGTAGCTATCTTTGGGAACAATCCCTGACTGAGTATTCGTCTTTGCATCTTATTGCGCTCTTGGTGTTTTGTGGAGTTACAGCCCTTGAGGCTATCAGGAGCACGCTCTGTATATCAGCAAGTGAACATGAATCAGAGATATTGTAAGTTAGAGGTTAACTGTTTTCAAATTTACTTGTATCGTAATTTTCTCTATGCTTTTGCAGCAGACTCAACTCAGTCACTTTCTACTGCACTTCGTGATGCTTCCAGGTCTGCCTTTAGCTTTTGGTAAAAGATACTTCGTTCTCGAATAGTATCTCCATACCGAATGAACACAAATGGAATCGCACACATGAAGAAACTCAGAATCCCAAGCAAGGACGTTGCCCACCCGACACCAAGCGACGAATACATCGGTGCCGTGGCCAAAGACAGCCCAGCACCCGTAAGGTTTCGCAAAGACGCACCCGCCGCCATGGCTGAGGCAGAGAAGACGCCGTATGAGTCACCGAGATAGTTTGTGAGGGCAATGCTGATTAGCAGTTGGCCTGCCCCGAATGGAATCCCGGCTAGACATGGAGAAACCCAGGATATATCGGATCGTGCAGTCCAGCCGAGCCAGAAGAGCGAAATGACAAAGAGAGGGCCACCAAATGAAGCCAGAGGAAGCCTGCTGTACTCGTTCTTCTGTGCCCAGCCACGACCAGCTTTCTTACATCGTTTATAGTAGTTATCCCACAGCAGGAAGACGACAAGTGCAGCACAGACGCCTGCTATAATGGGGAGGTACATCAAACCGGTCGTTCTGTTCGACATGCCATATATACCCTTGAAAACGATAGGATATGCTTGGAAGTACATATAGTAGACACTATACGCCAGGGCCATGTAGATGCTCGATGCCGCCACGATGAGCTCGGTGAAAAGCATGTGTAGCGGACGAACGAGGATAACACCGACCAAGTTACGCCAGCCTTTAGTTTCGAGTTCAATCGCGCCGTAAATCTCGCGATTGTCTTCACCCACCTTACGCATGCGTCGTGCTTCCCGCGCGAGAATAATAGGACCAAAGGTTTCTGGTAAGAACGCCAGCGGAAGCCATGTCGCGCCGGCGAGGATCAGCCCGATCCAGAAAGTCCACCGCCAAGAAACTTGTGAGACGTAGCCTGCTATTGTCGGGGAAAGTAGCGGCGCACAGTTGTTCGCAGCGAAGAAATATGTGAGGACTCTGCCTCGCACAACTAGATCGCTGTAGATGTCTGCCACGATTCCGCCACTGATGGCCGTAGGTGCGCTCGCAAAGATGCCCGACATGAGACGAAAGACTAGCATCGAGGCCCAGTTAGGCGCCAAAGCGCAGGCTAGAGAGAAGAGAGTGTAGCCAGCGAATGCGGTTTGGATCACGTATTTACGCCCATGAAGCTCCGAGAGAGGTCCAAAGAGGAGCGGTCCAAAGACATATCCCACCAGGAATAAGGAAATTGGAAGTGCTAATTGAGGGTTCCCTTGGGCGTTACTGATGCCGAAGTCGGCGGCCATTGGGGACATGGCATTGCCTGGGAGTGAGGATGCGAGGGTGCTGTTGAATAGCATCAAAGTAGTGGTGCATACGACGAATCGCTTTTTGTTCTGGTGGGAAGATGTTAGTAATTAGATGCTTTATGCTGATTGACTTGACGAGGTTGAAACGTACCTTTGACCAGTTGTAGGGGCTCTTTGGGTCATTGTTTTCAAATGTGAGAATGACCCTGGTCGCTTGAGGTGGCTCGACCGGCTTCTCTTCGTGTATTAGCGGTCCCGATGAACAGGTAGGCACCGTCTTGGTGACCGTCATGGCGTATGTTGGAGATGAGCCGGTTTCGGATCTTACGAGGATCAGGAGACAAGATTATCTTGAATTTTGATCCTAAAGAGTTGATGTTTTAAAAGACTCTTCGCGGACCAGGGCTTTTTGCTCGTTTAGTATTTCCATTTGTGGAATCGACATGCATCAACCAAGTGGAGTTTTCCTTTCAAGGATGGATGGATGACTGCTTGTTAATGATATTCAGACTCTCTCGCTCAGGTAATCTCTGGTTTCCTAGGTGTGGTAAAACTTTTAGGGAATGTCCCGGGTTTGATGGGTTTGACAAGCACGCGCTTGTGTTTCTAAAAAGAAACTGGAGAGAGTTACAGATTATTAGCCAAAAAAAGTAGTACCGGGTTTTGGTCGCAAGGCACGGATCTCCAGAACAAATGCAATCCTAATCCCTGAGAAAGTGTCTTGCAGATTGAAAGATGAATCAGTTATCTTATATTCAATCTATCAAGATTTTCACAAACAGGCACGTCTTTTTTCGCGTGGTTTTCTAAATTATGCAGGGTACAGAGTTGTATTATTGTAAACCTCACGGCTTCCGTCTTCTTGAGCCGACGACAATGGCGGTCCCGACTTCGCAGAGGGAACAAGCCTTGTCCTGATTTAGTCTAGCTCAGCTTTCATCATCTCACTTGTCCTCTCGTTCAAGCTTACCGTTTGCGGTATTTCTATACGAGCCTCGCCACTCCACTTGCTTCTGCTTCAACGATCCCTTGCCTCGAGACATCGTTCTTTTCTTCTATTTCGAGACATAGAAATCACATCACATTACATCACCAGCCATGTCTGGTCGCGTCGTCCGGCGAAGAAACGTCAAGACACGCAACCGCAATGGCTGCGCGACTTGTCGAGCTCGGCGGCTCAAGTGCGACGAAACTAAACCAGAGTGCAATAATGTTAGTACAATAGTCACTTTCAGATATGGGATTATAATTTAATCAATGACGTTAGTGCACTAGATTGAGCCTCCCTTGTGGTGGTTACGCACCGCGCATTATCTTCAAGGACCAAACAGAGTTGTTCAACCACACTCCTCGACGTACACGGTCGGGCCAAAGTTCAGTTCATTCGGCGCAGCAAGATGAAGCTGACGAGAACTTGAACACTCCACAAGACCAGAGCGCGGTTCATGACTACTCTGGTCCTGATATGAGCTTGGAAAACGAAGCAGTCGAGTCTCAAAGCCCCATCTACAATGACAGCCACCCAAATACTGCCTTTGATGCCGCAGCCTCAATATCAGGGTCGATCACTCCAGCAAATTGGGGGTCAGAGTTGACAGCTGACGCTGGTTTGGGTGGTCCGACACCAGCAAGTGAGGGTAGACATTCTCCGCACGCCACATCGCCAGCAATTACTTCAGATCAAACTCTTCCTTCATTATTCCCACTATCAGCACCATCGCCTACTCCAGATACCCCACGAGGCCACATTCTTGATCAGATTGGGACCCGAGTTATTCACGGTATCAGAACTGCTCCCATCATACCCCAGGGTCTCTTGGAGAGCATCAAGTTTCCTGAGGATATGCTATACTATCACCACCTCCGAGATACGTCACCCTATGGTGTTCTCTCGGTGTTGTACCTCAACGATATTCTGGATGCTCATTACCTCAATGCTTCATTCTACCATGCTGCATTGGGACTGTCAGCTCTCAAGATCTCAAAATCCGACGCTGATCCTCAGTTGCGTGGTCGAGCAGCAATACATGCACTAGAACACTTCGTCATCGCCCTTGGGGCCGCTGGGAAAACCCAAGTAGACGAGGATGATGCGAGCGCCGCGACGCCAGGCAATATACAAGATCCTGAAAAGCTAGAAAAGGCAGTCTGTTGGCTTAGCACCGTCTTGTTGCTGGCATACTTTGAGCTCAATCGTGGGCAGATGAGAGTGTGGTACGTTCACAGTCGCGCTGCAGTTGATTTCCTTTCATCGCATCTGAGTCTCGTGCTGGCAACTGGTATCGGCGAGTGCTTGATTCGTGCTTTTTCGAGGATTGCGGCTCTGTTGGACATATACGATCGTACGCATTCTGTTCAGAAAAAAGTTACACCATCCGTTGTTTCAAACTCACTCATACAATATCTTGGCACCTCGGCACTACCATATGATCGGCTTCTTTATACAATGCCGAAAATCAATGAACTGGAGGAGGAATGGAGAGGCGTTCTTCGACCAGGTGCCCAATGGGATAGAAGGGTGGATAGACTCAGGGTTGAGCTACAAGAATGGCGAAATGCTCTACCTCCAGGTGATGTACCTTCTTTTGGCGACGAAGTATTACCCAACATCGAATCCGAAGAGGGCTCGGAGGTTGTCGTTGAGCCACTTACAATTCTATCATCCTATGAGCCAGTAAGAGCAGCAACAAACTTTGCGCATTATCTGGTGTCATTATTGCGGCTCGACCTGATGTATTCTCCAGCAACTGGTCCAAGAATCGCACCTGCTGAGTCTGCACTTATGATACGCAATATCTGCCGGCTTGCAATAGGTTTACCGTACTCTCTCTGCGTCAGTGTTAACAACTACGGACATGGTATGCTTCCAGCCATGATGAGCGCGTACCATATGGCCGACAATCGCATGGCCAACTGGATCAGGAAATGGATAGCGTCCCTTCCTGACCTGAGAGAAGGGATATGGGATACAGGACGTGTTCAGAGGTTGCTTGCATACCTAGACGAAGAGTATAGTGGCCAAGGCTCGAGAGCGGGCTGGACTATTATCAAGAGTCGAATGGTGGATATGGATGAGAGTCCAGGGAACTCGCAGACAAATAACGTAGGGGGACAATCTGATAGCTTTTTCGTGGAGATTCATTCCAAGGGGAAACGTGGCTGGAGCATGGACTTTGTAGAGATTGAATGATCGTTGTCTTGGTCCATGTCCCTTGTCATCATCAAAGGCGCAATTGACCACCAACCAATCGTCATTAAGGGCTGAATAATTGACATGGCCTACGCCTTTTGGATTGCAAGCTGACAAATTTTCTACCTCTGACCAATCTTGATCACGTGCCATGCCACACCAGCGCCTTTCGCATTACTCATTACTGGAATGAGGATCGTGACCTCGTTTGATTAGTCCAGGAAAGGAAATGTTGAACGACAGGGCGTCAAGTTGGGAGGGAAGCATCTGACATGATTAACAATGTTCTTGATATAATCTCCTTTTTTTGCGTCAAAGTCTATGTTGGCCATGAGTATATTAGGGAACCATGTCTGCTCACTTTTGCATCACTCCATCAACACCACATCAATCCCCTGCAATTACCACCTGCAACGTTCACACTATCACTCCTGCTTCTACCTTTATCTATTAAGTCAGGCTTATAAGAGTATTCTTATTGCAACCCAAGATTGCCAGTCACCTATCAATCTTAATACCACTATAACTCACCGTCTCAATGGAGTCTACCAAGAAGCACGCTCAACAGGCTTGGACTGCCGTCGTCCGCCACGCCAAAGAGCACCACGAGTCTGTCAACGCCGCAGTCAACGTCTACTACCCTCAAATTTCGCCCGCAACCTCTACTCGCACCATCTCACAGGCGTCTACGACCTTGGCCTCTCCCCGATCTTCCTTTGAATCTCTAGAGAAGCCACAGCAAGAAACCATGTCGTTAAAAAGGTCCTCACGATTGACCTTTCGCAAGGTCTGGGATGGCGTCAAGAAACACGCAAAAGAGCACCATGAGAGCGTCGTTGCCGCTCACAAGGCTTACTACCCTCGCTGCTAGACGGATAATGTTTTGGAGTACCTAATGGATTGTGTTTGGGAAAAACGATTGGAAGTTCTGTAGTATCAATAATACCCACTTATCATGTTGAACAGAACGAGCCAATGGTGAAATAATTTGCTGCATTGATTGCAATGTTGTAGATGAAATATCGGCCCGGTATGATTTGCCAGGAGAGGAACTATTACGATTAATTATCTCGACATGACAACTGTTAGTGGGCATTCGAAAGATAACAAAGGAGCAGAAAGTAGTCGAACGTCCACCGGCGAGATTTGGGTGCAAGATGACTGTTTATTTCTGTCAAGAATCTCGGCAGTCCCATTTCTTTAGTACACCGCCTAACAATAATCCTGTCCACCGTTTCCGCTTTCGGCGAGCATTAAAATTCTCCTCCACTTACATGCGGGGTTTACAGCGACCTACGATTATCTTCACAGCTCAACTCACCCGTCTTTCATTCAAGATTCTTCACTTCAAGATACTAGATCAAATACAATTTTCATCATGAGCAACAACAAGTCATTGGGTGCCTACTACGCACCAACGGGCGGTCTGCCCCCTCAGACTCAGCTTCTCACCGACCGCGCCATGTTCACCGAGTCATACGCCGTCATCCCCAAGGGCTGCTTCAGCGACATCGTCACCAGCTTTCTGCCCTTCTGGGACCAAACACGGCTTTGGGTCATTGCTCGTCCTCTGTCAGGCTTTGCCGAGACCTTCTCCCAGTACATCATGGAGGTTCAGCCCGGTGGCGGTAGTGACCGTCCTGAGATCGATGACGCAGCCGAAGGTGTCTTGTTCGTTGTCGAGGGTGAAGTGACGGTTACCCTAGCAGGTCAGGATCACATTCTCACCCCTGGAGGCTACGCCTTTTTGCCCCCCAAGAGCGGCTGGACCCTGCGCAATAACGGCCAGGACGTCACTCGATTTCACTGGATTCGCAAGGCCTACGAGCACGTCGAGGGTCTTGATGCCCCGGACCCTCTCTTCCTCAACGAGAAGGACATCCCGCCAACCCCTATGCCTGACACCAATGAAACTTGGGCCACTACACGCTTCGTCGACCCCAGCGACTTGCGGCACGACATGCATGTCACTATTGTCACGTTCAAGCCCGGCGGCATTATCCCCTTTGCCGAGACTCACGTCATGGAACATGGTCTTTATGTTCTTGAGGGCAAGGCTGTATACCGTCTGAACCAGGACTGGGTTGAGGTGGAAGCTGGTGATTTCATGTGGCTGCGTGCCTTCTGTCCTCAGGCTTGCTGTGCC